>JANLIY010000370.1:0-37473 GCA_029490685.1 Schizonepeta tenuifolia
TTTATGTCGACGGAACCCTTATCTAAAGGCCCAAGACCCCGCATGATTGGAATACCTATCCATCGTGCTGAACAAAGAGCTCCAATTTTTTGGCCGGTCCCTAAGAGTACCCCCTAGGGGCCTGGGCTAAAAACTATTTTGCCATAACTTCTTTGTTACTCGCCCGATTCGGTCGATCTTTATGTCCATAGAATCCTTATCTAAAGGCCTAAGACCCCTAATGATCGGGATTCCTATCTATCGTGCGGAACAAAGAGTTTCAATTTTCAGGCCGGGCCCTAGGGTTACCACTAGGGGTTCGGGGCTGAAAAATCATCCGAAACGAAATGTTGATTTTTTCTCACATTAGCACATTCACATGTACTTATGGCATTTTAAAGTGAGCTTGCGTAATTTAAAGGCCCAGATCGCGGGTAAATCGGCCGAATACGCCCCAAAATAGTCACTTTTTTGCTTGTTTTGGACTCTCACGAAGTTCTCGTATGGCAAAATAATAGGAAAAGTGGATTTCTAATTTTTGGGGTATAGCCCTTGGAATAAGGTTCCCAACGACGCTTGAATCGGCCAAATCGGACAAATAGCCTAAAAGCTATGGCAAAAATAGTGGAACTGCGCAAAACGGGACCCGACGCAAAAACTATTTTGGCCATAACTTCTTCATTTCTAGCCCGATTCGGTCGATCTTTATGTCGACGGAATCCTTATCCAAAGGTCCAAGACCCCGCATGATTAGAATTCCTATCCATCGTGCTGAACAAAGAGCTCCAATTTTTGGGCCGGGCCCTAAGAGTACCCCCTAGGAGCCTGGGGTAAAAACTATTTTGCCATAACTTCTTCGTTACTCGCCCGATTTGGTCGATCTTTATGTCCACAAAATCCTTATCTAAAGGCCTAAGACCCCTAATGATCGGGATTTCTATCCATCATTCCGATCAAAGAGTTTCAATTTTCGGGCCGGGCTCTAGGGTTACCACTAGGGGTTCGGGGGCTGAAAAATCACCCGAAACGAAATGTTGATTTTTTCTCACATTAGCACATTCACATGTACTTATGGCATTTTAAAGTGAGCTTGCGTAATTTAAAAGCCCAGATCGCGGGTCAATCGGCCGAATACGCCCCAAAATAGTCACTTTTTTGCTTGTTTTGGACTCTCACGATTTCTCGTATGGCAAAATAATAGGAAAAGTTGATTTCTACTGTTTGGGGGATAGCCCTTGAATAAGGTTTCCAACAACGCTTGAATCGGCGAAATCGGACAAATAGCCTAAAAGCTATGGCAAAAATAATGGAACTGCGCAAAACGGGACCCGACGCAAAAACTATTTTGGCCATAATTTCTTCATTTCTCGCCCGATTCGGTCGATCTTTATGTCGATGGAATCCTTATCTAAAGGCCCAAGACCCCACATGATTGGAATTCCTATCCATCATGCTGAACAAAGAGCTCCAATTTTTGGGCCGGGCCCTAGGAGTACCCCCTAGGGGCCTGGGCTAAAAACTATTTTGCCATAACTTCTTCGTTACTCGCCCGATTCGGTCGATCTTTATGTCCAGAGAATCCTTATCTAAAGACCTAAGACCCCTAATGATCGGGATTCCTATCAATCATTCCGATCAAAGAGTTTCAATTTTCGGGCCGGGCTCTAGGGTTACCACTAGGGGTTCGGGGGTTGAAAAATCACCCGAAACGAAATGTTGATTTTTTCTCACATTAGCACATTCACATGTACTTATGGCATTTTAAAGTGAGCTTGCGTAATTTAAAAGCCCAGATCGCGGGTAAATCGGCCGAATACGCCCCAAAATAGTCACTTTTTTGCTTGTTTTGGACTCTCACGATTTCTCGTATGGCAAAATAATAGGAAAAGTAGATTTCTACTTTTTGGGGGATAGCTCTTGGAATAAGGTTTCCAACGATGCTTGAATCGACCAAATCGAACAAATGGCCAAGAAGCTATGGCAAAAATTGTGGAACTGCGCAAAACGGGACTCGACGCAAAAACTATTTTGGCCATAACTTCTTCATTTCTCGCCCGATTCGGTCGATCTTTATGTCGACGGAATCCTTATCTAAAACCCCAAGACCCCGCATGATTGGAATTCCTATCCATCGTGCTAAAAAAAGAGCTCCAATTTTTGGGCCGGGCCCTAGGAGTACCCCCTAGGTGCCTAGGCTAAAAACTATTTTGCCATAACTTCTTCGTTACTCGCCTGATTCGGTCGATCTTTATGTCCAGTGAATCCTTATCTAAAGGCCTAAGACCCCTAATGATCGTGATTCCTATCCATCATGCTGAACAAAGAGTTTCAATTTTCGGGCCGGGCCCTAGGGTTACCACTAGGAGTTCGGGGGCTGAAAAATTATCCGAAACGAAATGTTGATTTTTTCTCACATTAGCACATTCACATGTACTTATGGCATTTTAAAGTGAGCTTGCGTAATTTAAAGGCCCAGATCGCGGGTAAATCGGCCGAATACGCCCCAAAATAGTCACTTTTTTGCTTGTTTTGGACTCTCACGAAGTTCTCGTATGGCAAAATAATAGGAAAAGTTGATTTCTACTGTTTGGGGGATAGCCCTTGAATAAGGTTTCCAAAAACGCTTGAATCGGCGAAATCGGACAAATAGCCTAAAAGCTATGGCAAAAATAGTGGAACTGCGCAAAACGGGACCCGACGCAAAAACTATTTTGGCCATAATTTCTTCATTTCTCGCCCGATTCGGTCGATCTTTATGTCGATGGAATCCTTATCTAAAGGCCCAAGACCCCGCATGAAAGGAATGCCTATCAATCATGCTGAACAAAGAGCTCCAATTTTTGGGCCGGGCCCTAGGAGTACACCCTAAGGGCCTGGGCAAAAAACTATTTTGCCATAACTTCTTCGTTACTCGCCCGATTCGATCGATCTTTATGTCCAGAGAATCCTTATCTAAAGGCCTAAGACCCCTAATGATCGGGATTCCTATCCATCGTGCCGAACAAAGAGTTTCAATTTTCAGGCCGGGCCCTAGGGGTTCGGGGGCTGAAAAATTATCCGAAACGAAATGTTGATTTTTTCTCACACTAGCACATTCACATGTACTTATGGCATTTAAAAGTGAGCTTGCGTAATTTAAAAGCCCAAATCGCAGGTAAATCGGCCAAATACGCCCCAAAATAGTCACTTTTTTGCTTGTTTTGGACTCTCACGAAGTTCTCGTATGGCAAAATAATAGGAAAAGTGGATTTCTACTTTTTGGGGGATAGCCCTTGGAATAAGGTTCCCAACGACGCTTGAATCGGCCAAATCGGACAAATAGCCTAAAAGCTACGGCAAAAATAGTGGAACTGCGCAAAACGGGACCCGACGCAAAAACTATTTTGGCCATAACTTCTTCATTTCTCGCCCGATTCGGTCGATCTTTATGTCGACGGAATCCTTATCTAAAGGCCCAAGACCCCGCATGATTGGAATACCTATCCATCATGCTGAACAAAGAGCTCCAATTTTTTGGCCGGTCCCCAAGAGTACCCCCTAGGGGCCTGGGCTAAAAACTATTTTGCCATAACTTCTTTGTTACTCGCCCGATTCGGTCAATCTTTATGTCCACAGAATCCTTATCTAAAGGCCTAAGACCCCTAATGATCGGGATTCCTATTTATCGTGCCGAACAAAGAGTTTCAATTTTCAGGCCGGGCCCTAGGGTTACCACTAGGGGTTCGGGGCTGAAAAATCATCCGAAACGAAATGTTGATTTTTTCTCACATTAGCACATTCACATGTACTTATGGCATTTTAAAGTGAGCTTGCGTAATTTAAAGGCCCAGATCGCGGGTAAATTGGCCGAATACGCCCCAAAATAGTCATTTTTTTGCTTGTTTTGGACTCTCACGAAGTTCTCGTATGGCAAAATAATAGGAAAAGTGGATTTCTACTTTTTGGGGGATAGCCCTTGGAATAAGGTTCCCAACGACGCTTGAATCGGCCAAATCGGACAAATAGCCTAAAAGCTATGGCAAAAATAGTGGAACTGCGCAAAACGGGACCCGACGCAAAAACTATTTTGGCCATAACTTCTTCATTTCTCACCCGATTCGGTCGATCTTTATGTCGACGGAACCCTTATCTAAAGGCCCAAGACCCCGCATGATTGGAATACCTATCCATCGTGCTGAACAAAGAGCTCCAATTTTTTGGCCGGTCCCTAAGAGTACCCCCTAGGGGCCTGGGCTAAAAACTATTTTGCCATAACTTCTTTGTTACTCGCCCGATTCGGTCGATCTTTATGTCCATAGAATCCTTATCTAAAGGCCTAAGACCCCTAATGATCGGGATTCCTATCTATCGTGCGGAACAAAGAGTTTCAATTTTCAGGCCGGGCCCTAGGGTTACCACTAGGGGTTCGGGGCTGAAAAATCATCCGAAACGAAATGTTGATTTTTTCTCACATTAGCACATTCACATGTACTTATGGCATTTTAAAGTGAGCTTGCGTAATTTAAAGGCCCAGATCGCGGGTAAATCGGCCGAATACGCCCCAAAATAGTCACTTTTTTGCTTGTTTTGGACTCTCACGAAGTTCTCGTATGGCAAAATAATAGGAAAAGTGGATTTCTACTTTTTGGGGTATAGCCCTTGGAATAAGGTTCCCAACGACGCTTGAATCGGCCAAATCGGACAAATAGCCTAAAAGCTATGGCAAAAATAGTGGAACTGCGCAAAATGGGACCCGACGCAAAAACTATTTTGGCCATAACTTCTTCATTTCTAGCCCGATTCGGTCGATCTTTATGTCGACGGAATCCTTATCTAAAGGCCCAAGACCCCGCATGATTAGAATTCCTATCCATCGTGCTGAACAAAGAGCTCCAATTTTTGGGCCGGGCCCTAAGAGTACCCCCTAGGAGCCTGGGGTAAAAACTATTTTGCCATTACTTCTTCGTTACTCGCCCGATTCGGTCGATCTTTATGTCCACAAAATCCTTATCTAAAGGCCTAAGACCCCTAATGATCGGGATTTCTATCCATCATTCCGATCAAAGAGTTTCAATTTTCGGGCCGGGCTCTAGGGTTACCACTAGGGGTTCGGGGGCTGAAAAATCACCCGAAACGAAATGTTGATTTTTTCTCACATTAGCACATTCACATGTACTTATGGCATTTTAAAGTGAGCTTGCGTAATTTAAAAGCCCAGATCGCGGGTCAATCGGCCGAATACGCCCCAAAATAGTCACTTTTTTGCTTGTTTTGGACTCTCACGATTTCTCGTATGGCAAAATAATCGGAAAAGTAGATTTCTACTTTTTGGGGGATAGCTCTTGGAATAAGATTTCCAACGACGCTTGAATCGACCAAATCGGACAAATGGCCAAGAAGCTATGGCAAAAATTGTGGAACTGCGCAAAAGGGGACCCGACGCAAAAACTATTTTGGCCATAACTTCTTCATTTCTCGCCCAATTCGGTCGATCTTTATGTCGACGGAATCCTTATCTAAAACCCCAAGACCCCGCATGATTGGAATTCCTATCCATCGTGCTGAAAAAAGAGCACCAATTTTTGGGCCGGGCCCTAGGAGTACCCCCTAGGGGCCTAGGCTAAAAACTATTTTGCCATAACTTCTTCGTTACTTGCCTGATTCGGTCGATCTTTATGTCCAGTGAATCCTTATCTAAATGCCTAAGACCCCTAATGATCGTGATTCCTATCCATCGTGCTGAAAAAAGAGTTTCAATTTTCGGGCCGGGCCCTAGGGTTACCACTAGGGGTTCGGGGGCTGAAAAATTATCCGAAACGAAATGTTGATTTTTTCTCACAGTAGCACATTCACATGTACTTATGGCATTTTAAAGTGAGCTTGCGTAATTTAAAGGCCCAGATCGCGGGTAAATCGGCCGAATACGCCCCAAAATAGTCACTTTTTTGCTTGTTTTGGACTCTCACGAAGTTCTCGTATGGCAAAATAATAGGAAAAGTTGATTTCTACTGTTTGGGGGATAGCCCTTGAATAAGGTTTCCAACAACGCTTGAATCGGCGAAATCGGACAAATAGCCTAAAAGCTATGGAAAAAATTGTGGAACTGCGCAAAACGGGACCCGACGCAAAAACTATTTTGGCCATAATTTCTTCATTTCTCGCCCGATTCGGTCGATCTTTATGTCGATGGAATCCTTATCTAAAGGCCCAAGACCCCGCATGATTGGAATGCCTATCATTCATGCTGAACAAAGAGCTCCAATTTTTGGGCCGGGCCCTAGGAGTACCCCCTAAGGGCCTGGGCTAAAAACTATTTAGCCATAACTTCTTCGTTACTCGCCCGATTCGATCGATCTTTATGTCCAGAGAATCCTTATCTAAAGGCCTAAGACCCCTAATGATCGGGATTCCTATCCATCGTGCCGAACAAAGAGTTTCAATTTTCAGGGCGGGCCCTAGGGTTACCACTAGGGGTTCGGGGGCTGAAAAATTATCCGAAACGAAATGTTGATTTTTTCTCACACTAGCACATTCACATGTACTTATGGCATTTTAAAGTGAGCTTGCGTAATTTAAAAGCCCAAATCGCGGGTAAATCGGCCGAATACGCCCCAAAATAGTCACTTTTTTGCTTGTTTTGGACTCTCACGAAGTTCTCGTATGGCAAAAAAATAGGAAAAGTGGATTTCTACTTTTTGGGGGATAGCCCTTGGAATAAGGTTCCCAACGACGCTTGAATCGGCCAAATCGGACAAATAGCCTAAAAGCTACGGCAAAAATAGTGGAACTGCGCAAAACGGGACCCGACGCAAAAACTATTTTGGCCATAACTTCTTCATTTCTCGCCCGATTCGGTCGATCTTTATGTCGACGGAATCCTTATCTAAAGGCCCAAGACCCCGCATGATTGGAATACCTATCCATCGTGCTGAACAAAGAGCTCCAATTTTTTGGCCGGTCCCTAAGAGTACCCCCTAGGGGCCTGGGCTAAAAACTATTTTGCCATAACTTCTTTGTTACTCGCCCGATTCGGTCAATCTTTATGTCCACAGAATCCTTATCTAAAGGCCTAAGACCCCTAATGATCGGGATTCCTATCTATCGTGCGGAACAAAGAGTTTCAATTTTCAGGCCGGGCCCTAGGGTTACCACTAGGGGTTCGGGGCTGAAAAATCATCCGAAACGAAATGTTGATTTTTTCTCACATTAGAACATTCACATGTACTTATGGCATTTTAAAGTGAGCTTGCGTAATTTAAAGGCCCAGATCGCGGGTAAATCGGCCGAATACGCCCCAAAATAGTCACTTTTTTGCTTGTTTTGGACTCTCACGAAGTTCTCGTATGGCAAAATAATAGGAAAAGTGGATTTCTACTTTTTGGGGTATAGCCCTTGGAATAAGGTTCCCAACGACGCTTGAATCGGCCAAATCGGACAAATAGCCTAAAAGCTATGGCAAAAATAGTGGAACTGCGCAAAATGGGACCCGACGCAAAAACTATTTTGGCCATAACTTCTTCATTTCTAGCCCGATTCGGTCGATCTTTATGTCGACGGAATCCTTATCCAAAGGTCCAAGACCCCGCATGATTAGAATTCCTATCCATCGTGCTGAACAAAGAGCTCCAATTTTTGGGCCGGGCCCTAAGAGTACCCCCTAGGAGCCTGGGGTAAAAACTATTTTGCCATTACTTCTTCGTTACTCGCCCGATTCGGTCGATCTTTATGTCCACAAAATCCTTATCTAAAGGCCTAAGACCCCTAATGATCGGGATTCTATCCATCATTCCGATCAAAGAGTTTCAATTTTCGGGCCGGGCTCTAGGGTTACCACTAGGGGTTCGGGGGCTGAAAAATCACCCGAAACGAAATGTTGATTTTTTCTCACATTAGCACATTCACATGTACTTATGGCATTTTAAAGTGAGCTTGCGTAATTTAAAGGCCCAGATCGCGGGTAAATTGGCCGAATACGCCCCAAAATAGTCACTTTTTTGCTTGTTTTGGACTCTCACGAAGTTCTCGTATGGCAAAATAATAGGAAAAGTGGATTTGTACTTTTTGGGGGATAACCCTTGGAATAAGGTTCCCAACGACGCTTGAATCGGCCAAATCGGACAAATAGCCTAAAAGCTATGGCAAAAATAGTGGAACTGCGCAAAACGGGACCCGACGCAAAAACTATTTTGGCCATAACTTCTTCATTTCTCACCCGATTCGGTCGATCTTTATGTCGACGGAACCCTTATCTAAAGGCCCAAGACCCCGCATGATTGGAATACCTATCCATCGTGCTGAACAAAGAGCTCCAATTTTTTGGCCGGTCCCTAAGAGTACCCCCTAGGGGCCTGGGCTAAAAACTATTTTGCCATAACTTCTTTGTTACTCGCCCGATTCGGTCGATCTTTATGTCCATAGAATCCTTATCTAAAGGCCTAAGACCCCTAATGATCGGGATTCCTATCTATCGTGCGGAACAAAGAGTTTCAATTTTCAGGCCGGGCCCTAGGGTTACCACTAGGGGTTCGGGGCTGAAAAATCATCCGAAACGAAATGTTGATTTTTTCTCACATTAGCACATTCACATGTACTTATGGCATTTTAAAGTGAGCTTGCGTAATTTAAAGGCCCAGATCGCGGGTAAATCGGCCGAATACGCCCCAAAATAGTCACTTTTTTGCTTGTTTTGGACTCTCACGAAGTTCTCGTATGGCAAAATAATAGGAAAAGTGGATTTCTACTTTTTGGGGTATAGCCCTTGGAATAAGGTTCCCAACGACGCTTGAATCGGCCAAATCGGACAAATAGCCTAAAAGCTATGGCAAAAATAGTGGAACTGCGCAAAATGGGACCCGACGCAAAAACTATTTTGGCCATAACTTCTTCATTTCTAGCCCGATTCGGTCGATCTTTATGTCGACGGAATCCTTATCTAAAGGCCCAAGACCCCGCATGATTAGAATTCCTATCCATCGTGCTGAACAAAGAGCTCCAATTTTTGGGCCGGGCCCTAAGAGTACCCCCTAGGAGCCTGGGGTAAAAACTATTTTGCCATTACTTCTTCGTTACTCGCCCGATTCGGTCGATCTTTATGTCCACAAAATCCTTATCTAAAGGCCTAAGACCCCTAATGATCGGGATTTCTATCCATCATTCCGATCAAAGAGTTTCAATTTTCGGGCCGGGCTCTAGGGTTACCACTAGGGGTTCGGGGGCTGAAAAATCACCCGAAACGAAATGTTGATTTTTTCTCACATTAGCACATTCACATGTACTTATGGCATTTTAAAGTGAGCTTGCGTAATTTAAAAGCCCAGATCGCGGGTCAATCGGCCGAATACGCCCCAAAATAGTCACTTTTTTGCTTGTTTTGGACTCTCACGATTTCTCGTATGGCAAAATAATCGGAAAAGTAGATTTCTACTTTTTGGGGGATAGCTCTTGGAATAAGATTTCCAACGACGCTTGAATCGACCAAATCGGACAAATGGCCAAGAAGCTATGGCAAAAATTGTGGAACTGCGCAAAAGGGGACCCGACGCAAAAACTATTTTGGCCATAACTTCTTCATTTCTCGCCCAATTCGGTCGATCTTTATGTCGACGGAATCCTTATCTAAAACCCCAAGACCCCGCATGATTGGAATTCCTATCCATCGTGCTGAAAAAAGAGCACCAATTTTTGGGCCGGGCCCTAGGAGTACCCCCTAGGGGCCTAGGCTAAAAACTATTTTGCCATAACTTCTTCGTTACTCGCCTGATTCGGTCGATCTTTATGTACAGTGAATCCTTATCTAAATGCCTAAGACCCCTAATGATCGTGATTCCTATCCATCGTGCTGAACAAAGAGTTTCAATTTTCGGGCCGGGCCCTAGGGTTACCACTAGGGGTTCGGGGGCTGAAAAATTATCCGAAACGAAATGTTGATTTTTTCTCACAGTAGCACATTCACATGTACTTATGGCATTTTAAAGTGAGCTTGCGTAATTTAAAGGCCCAGATCGCGGGTAAATCGGCCGAATACGCCCCAAAATAGTCACTTTTTTGCTTGTTTTGGACTCTCACGAAGTTCTCGTATGGCAAAATAATAGGAAAAGTTGATTTCTACTGTTTGGGGGATAGCCCTTGAATAAGGTTTCCAACAACGCTTGAATCGGCGAAATCGGACAAATAGCCTAAAAGCTATGGAAAAAATTGTGGAACTGCGCAAAACGGGACCCGACGCAAAAACTATTTTGGCCATAATTTCTTCATTTCTCGCCCGATTCGGTCGATCTTTATGTCGATGGAATCCTTATCTAAAGGCCCAAGACCCCGCATGATTGGAATGCCTATCATTCATGCTGAACAAAGAGCTCCAATTTTTGGGCCGGGCCCTAGGAGTACCCCCTAAGGGCCTGGGCTAAAAACTATTTAGCCATAACTTCTTCGTTACTCGCCCGATTCGATCGATCTTTATGTCCAGAGAATCCTTATCTAAAGGCCTAAGACCCCTAATGATCGGGATTCCTATCCATCGTGCCGAACAAAGAGTTTCAATTTTCAGGGCGGGCCCTAGGGTTACCACTAGGGGTTCGGGGGCTGAAAAATTATCCAAAACGAAATGTTGATTTTTTCTCACACTAGCACATTCACATGTACTTATGGCATTTTAAAGTGAGCTTGCGTAATTTAAAAGCCCAAATCGCGGGTAAATCGGCCGAATACGCCCCAAAATAGTCACTTTTTTGCTTGTTTTGGACTCTCACGAAGTTCTCGTATGGCAAAAAAATAGGAAAAGTGGATTTCTACTTTTTGGGGGATAGCCCTTGGAATAAGGTTCCCAACGACGCTTGAATCGGCCAAATCGGACAAATAGCCTAAAAGCTACGGCAAAAATAGTGGAACTGCGCAAAACGGGACCCGACGCAAAAACTATTTTGGCCATAACTTCTTCATTTCTCGCCCGATTCGGTCGATCTTTATGTCGACGGAATCCTTATCTAAAGGCCCAAGACCCCGCATGATTGGAATTCCTATCCATCGTGCTGAACAAAGAGCTCCAATTTTTGGGCCGGGCCCTAAGAGTACCCCCTAGGGGTCTGGGCTAAAAACTATTTTGCCATAACTTCTTCGTTACTCGCCCGATTCGGTCGATCTTTATGTCCAGAGAATCCTTATCTAAAGGCCTAAGACCCCTAATGATCGGGATTCCTATCCATCGTGCCGAACAAAGAGTTTCAATTTTTATGCCGGGCCCTAGGGTTACCACTAGGGGTTCGGGGCTGAAAAATCATCCGAAACGAAATGTTGATTTTTTCTCACATTAGCACATTCACATGTACTTATGGCATTTTAAAGTGAGCTTGCGTAATTTAAAAGTCCAGATCGCGGGTAAATCGGCCGAATACTCCCCAAAATAGTCACTTTTTTGCTTGTTTTGTACTCACACGAAGTTCTCGTATGGCAAAATAATAGGAAAAGTGGATTTCTACTTTTTGGGGGATAGCCCTTGGAATAAGGTTCCCAACGATGCTTGAATCGGCCAAATCGGACAAATATCCTAAAAGCTATGGCAAAAATAGTGGAACTGCGCAAAACGGGACCCGACGCAAAAACTATTTTGGCCATAACTTCTTCATTTCTTGCACGATTCGGTCGATCTTTATGTCGATGGAACCCTTATCTAAAGGCCCAAGACCCCGCATGATTGGAATACCTATCCATCGTGCTGAACAAAGAGCTCCAATTTTTGGGCCGGTCCCTAAGAGTACGCCCTAGGGGCCTGGGCTAAAAACTATTTTGCCATAACTTCTTTGTTACTCGCCCGATTCGGTCGATCTTTATGTCCACAGAATCCTTATCTAAAGGACTTAGACCCCTAATGATCGGGATTCCTATCTATCGTGCCGAACAAAGAGTTTCAATTTTCAGGCTGGGCCCTAGGGTTACCACTAGGGGTTCGGGGCTGAAAAATCATCCGAAACGAAATGTTGATTTTTTCTCACATTAGCACGTTCACATGTACTCATGGCAGTTTAAAGTGAGCTTGCGTAATTTAAAGGCCCAGATCGCGGGTAAATCGGCCGAATACGCCCCAAAATAGTCACTTTTTTGCTTGTTTTGGACTCTCACGAAGTTCTCGTATGGAAAAATAATAGGAAAAGTGGATTTCTACTTTTTGGGGGATAGCCCTTGGAATAAGGTTCCCAACGACGCTTGAATCGGACAAATCGGACAAATAGCCTAAAAGCTATGGCAAAAATAGTGGAACTGCGCAAAACGGGACCCGACGCAAAAACTATTTTGGCCATAACTTCTTCATTTCTAGCCCGATTCGGTCGATCTTTATGTCGACGGAATCTTTATCTAAAGTCCCAAGACCCCGCATGATTAGAATTCCTATCCATCGTGCTGAACAAAGAGCTCCAATTTTTGGGCCGGGCCCTAAGAGTACCCCCTAGGAGCCTGGGCTAAAAACTATTTTGCCATAACTTCTTCGTTACTCGCCCGATTCGGTCGATCTTTATGTCCACAAAATCCTTATCTAAAGGTCTAAGACCCCTAATGATCGGGATTCCTATCCATCGTGCCGAACAAAGAGTTTCAATTTTCAGGCCGGGCCCTAGGGTTACCACTAGGGGTTCGGGGCTGAAAAATCATCCGAAACGAAATGTTGATTTCTTCTCACATTAGCACATTCACATGTACTTATGGCATTTTAAAGTGAGCTTGCGTAATTTAAAGGCCTAGATTGCCGGTAAATCGGCCGAATACACCCCAAAATAGTCACTTTTCATCTTGTTTTGGACTCTCACGAAGTTCTCGTATGGCAAAATAATAGGAAAAGTTGATTTCTACCTTTTGGTGGATAGCCCTTGAATAAGGTTTCCAACGACGCTTGAATCGGCCAAATCGAACAAATAGCCTAAAAGCTATGGCAAAAATAGTGAAACTGCGCAAAACGGGACCCGACGCAAAAACTATTTTGGCCATAACTTCTTCATTTCTCGCCCGATTCGGTCGATCTTTATGTCGATGGAATCCTTATCTAAAGGTCCAAGACCCCGCATGATTGGAATTCCTATCCATCATGCTGAACAAAGAGCTCCAATTTTTGGGCCGGGCCCTAGGAGTACCCCCTAGGGGCCTGGGCTAAAAACTATTTTGCCATAACTTCTTCGTTACTCGCCCGATTCGGTCGATCTTTATGTCCACAAAATCCTTATCTAAAGGTCTAAGACCCCTAATGATCGGGATTCCTATCCATCGTGCCGAACAAAGAGTTTCAATTTTCAGGCCGGGCCCTAGGGTTACCACTAGGGGTTCGGGGCTGAAAAATCATCCGAAACGAAATGTTGATTTTTTCTCACATTAGCACATTCACATGTACTTATGGCATATTAAAGTGAGCTTGCGTAATTTAAAGGCCCAGATCGCGGGTAAATCGGCCGAATACGCCCCAAAATAGTCACTTTTTTGCTTGTTTTGGACTCTCACGAAGTTCTCGTATGGCAAAATAATAGGAAAAGTGGATTTCTACTTTTTGGGGGATAGCCCTTGGAATAAGGTTCCCAACGATGCTTGAATCGACCAAATCGGACAAATAGCCTAAAAGCTATGGCAAAAATAGTGGAACTGCGCAAAACGGGACCCAACGATAAAACTATTTTGGCCATAACTTCTTCATTTCTAGCCCGATTCGGTCGATCTTTATGTCGACGGAATCCTTATCTAAAGGCCCAAGACCCCGCATGATTAGAATTCCTATCCATCATGCTGAACAAAGAGCTCCAATTTTTGGGTCGGGCCCTAAGAGTACCCCCTTGGAGCCTGGGCTAAAAACTATTTTGCCATAACTTCTTCGTTACTCGCCCGATTCGTTCGATCTTTATGTCCACAAAATCCTTATCTAAAGGCCTAAGACCCCTATTGATCGGGATTCCTATCCATCGTGCCGAACAAAGAGTTTCAATTTTCAGGTCGGGCCCTAGGGTTACCACTAGGGGTTCGGGGCTGAAAAATCATCCGAAACGAAATGTTGATTTCTTCTCACATTAGCACATTCACATGTACTTATGGCATTTTAAAGTGAGCTTGCGTAATTTAAAGGCCCAGATCGCAGGTAAATCGGCCGAATACACCCCAAAATAGTCACTTTTTATCTTGTTTTGGACTCTCACGAAGTTCTCGTATGGCAAAATAATAGGAAAAGTTGATTTCTACTTTTTGGGGGATAGCCCTTGAATAAGGTTTCCAACGACGCTTGAATCGGCCAAATCGGACAAATAGCCTAAAAGCTATGGCAAAAATAGTGGAACTGCGCAAAACGGGACCCGACGCAAAAACTATTTTGGCCATAACTTCTTCATTTCTCGCCCGATTCGGTCGATCTTTATGTCGATGGAATCCTTATCTAAAGGCCCAAGACCCCGCATGATTAGAATTCCTATCCATCGTGCTGAACAAAGAGCTCCAATTTTTGGGCCGTGCCCTAAGAGTACCCCCTAGGAGCTTGGGCTAAAAACTATTTTGCCATAACTTCTTCGTTACTCGCCCGATTCATTCGATCTTTATGTCCACAAAATCCTTATCTAAAGGCCTAAGACCCCTAATGATCGGGATTCCTATCCATCGTGTCGAACAAAGAGTTTCAATTTTCAGGCCGGGCCCTAGGGTTACCACTAGGGGTTCGGGGCTGAAAAATCATCCGAAATGAAATGTTGATTTCTTTTCACATTAGCACATTCGCATGTACTTATGGCATTTTAAAGTGAGCTTGCGTAATTTAAAGGCCCAGATCGCAGGTAAATCGGCCGAATACACCCCAAAATAGTCACTTTTTATCTTGTTTTGGACTCTCATGAAGTTCTCGTATGGCAAAATAATAGGAAAAGTTGATTTCTACTTTTTGGGGGATAGCCCTTGAATAAGGTTTCCAACGACGCTTGAATCGGCCAAATCGGACAAATAGCCTAAAAGCTATGGCAAAAATAGTGGAACTGCGCAAAACGGGACCCGACGCAAAAACTATTTTGGCCATAACTTCTTCATTTCTCGCCCGATTCGGTCGATCTTTATGTCGACGGAATCCTTATCTAAAAGCCCAAGACCCCGCATGATTGGAATTCCTAACCATCGTGCTGAACAAAGAGCTCCAATTTTTGGGCCGGGCCCTAGGAGTACCCCCTAGGGGTCTGGGCTAAAAACTGTTTTGCCATAACTTCTTCGTTACTCGCCCGATTCGGTCGATCCATATGTCCACAAAATCCTTATCTAAAGGTCTAAGACCCCTAATGATCGGGATTCCTATCCATCGTGCCGAACAAAGAGTTTCAATTTTCGGGCCGCGCCCTAGGGTTACTAGGAGTTCGGGTGCTTAAAAATTATCCGAAACAAAATGTTGATTTTTTCTCACATTAGCAAATTCACATGTACTTATGGCATTTTAAAGTGAGCTTGCGTAATTTAAAAGCCCAGATCGCTGGTAAATCGGCCGAATACGCCCCAAAATAGTCACTTTTTTGCTTGTTTTGCACTCTCACGAAGTTCTCGTATGGCAAAATAATAGGAAAAGTGGATTTCTACTTTTTGGGGGATAGAACTTGGAATAAGGTTCCTAACGACGCTTGAATCGGCAAAATCAGACAAATAGCCTAAAAGCTATGGCAAAAATAGTGGAACTGCGCAAAACGGGACCCGACGCAAAAACTATTTTGGCCATAACTTCTTCATTTCTCGCCCGATTCGGTCGATCTTTATGTCGACGGAATCCTTATCTAAAGGCCCAAGACCCCGCATGATTGGAATTCCTATCCATCGTGCTGAACAAAGAGCTCCAATTTTTGGGCCGGGCCCTAGGAGTACCCCCTAGGGGCCTGGGCTAAAAATTATTTTGCCATAACTTCTTCGTTACTCGCCCGATTCGGTCGATCTTTATGTCCAGAGAATCCTTATCTAAAGGCTTAAGACCCCTAATGATCGGGATTCCTATCCATCGTGCCGAACAAAGAGTTTCAATTTTCGAGCCGGGCCCTAGGGTTACCACTAGGGGTTCGGGGGCTGAAAAATTATCCGAAACGAAATGTTGATTTGTTCTCACATTAGCACATTCACATGTACTTATGGCATTTTAAAGTGAGCTTGCGTAATTTAAAGCCCAGATCGCGGGTAAATCGGCCGAATACACCCCAAAATAGTCACTTTTTATCTTGTTTTGGACTCTCACGAAGTTCTCGTATGGCAAAATAATAGGAAAAGTTGATTTCTACGTTTTGGGGGATAGCCCTTGAATAAGGTTTCCAACGATGCTTGAATCGGCCAAATCGGACAAATAGCCTAAAAGCTATGGCAAAAATAGTGGAACTGCGCAAAACGGGACCCGACGCAAAAACTATTTTGGCCATAACTTCTTCATTTCTCGCCCGATTCGGTCGATCTTTATGTCGATGGAATCCTTATCTAAAGGCCCAAGACCCCGCATGATTGGAATTCCTATCCATCATGCTGAACAAAGAGCTCCAATTTTTGGGCCGGGCCCTAGGAGTACCCCCTAGGGGCCTGGTCTAAAAACTATTTTGCCATAACTTCTTCGTTACTCGCCCGATTCGGTCGATCTTTATGTCCACAGAATCCTTATCTAAAGGCCTAAGACCCCTAATGATCTGGATTCCTATCCATCGTGCCGAATAAAGAGTTTCAATTTTCGGGCCGAGCCCTAGGGTTACCACTAGGGGTTCGGGGCTGAAAAATCATCCGAAACAAAATGTTGATTTTTTCTCACATTAGCACATTCACATGTACTTATGGCATTTTAAAGTGAGCTTGCATAATTTAAAGGCCCAGATCGCGGGTAAACCGGCCGTATACGCCCCAAAATAGTCACTTTTTTGCTTATTTTGGACTCTCACGAAGTTCTCGTATGGCAAAATAATAGGAAAAGTTGATTTCTACTTTTTGAGGGATAGCCGTTGAATAATGTTCCCAACGACGCTTGAATCGGCCAAATCGGACAAATAGCCTAAAAGCTATGGCAAAAATAGTGGAACTGCACAAAACGGGACCCGACGCAAAAACTATTTTGGCCATAACTTCTTCATTTCTCGCCCGATTCGGTCGATCTTTATGTCGACGGAATCCTTATCTAAAAGCCCAAGACCCCGCATGATTGGAATTCCTAACCATCGTGCTGAACAAAGAGCTCCAAATTTTGGGCCGGGCCCTAGGAGTACCCCCTAGGGGCCTGGGCTAAAAACTGTTTTGCCATAACTTCTTCGTTACTCGCCCGATTCGGTCGATCCATATGTCCACAAAATCCTTATCTAAAGGTCTAAGACCCCTAATGATCGGGATTCCTATCCATCGTGCCGAACAAAGAGTTTCAATTTTCGGGCCGCGCCCTAGGGTTACCACTAGGAGTTCGGGTGCTTAAAAATTATCCGAAACAAAATGTTTATTTTTTCTCACATTAGCAAATTCACATGTACTTATGGCATTTTAAAGTGAGCTTGCGTAATTTAAAAGCCCAGATCGCTGGTAAATCGGCCGAATACGCCCCAAAATAGTCACTTTTTTGCTTGTTTTGCACTCTCACGAAGTTCTCGTATGGCAAAATAATAGGAAAAGTGGATTTCTACTTTTTGGGGGATAGAACATGGAATAAGGTTCCTAACGACGCTTGAATCGGCAAAATCAGACAAATAGCCTAAAAGCTATGGCAAAAATAGTGGAACTGCGCAAAACGGGACCCGACGCAAAAACTATTTTGGCCATAACTTCTTCATTTCTCGCCCGATTCGGTCGATCTTTATGTCGACGGAATCCTTATCTAAAGGCCCAAGACCCCGCATGATTGGAATTCCTATCCATCGTGCTGAACAAAGAGCTCCAATTTTTGGGCCGGGCCCTAGGAGTACCCCTAGGGGCCTGGGCTAAAAACTATTTTGCCATAACTTCTTCGTTACTCGCCCGATTCGGTCGATCTTTATGTCCAGAGAATCCTTATCTAAAGGCTTAAGACCCCTAATGATCGGGATTCCTATCCATCGTGCCGAACAAAGAGTTTCAATTTTCGAGCCGGGCCCTAGGGTTACCACTAGGGGTTCGGGGGCTGAAAAATTATCCGAAACGAAATGTTGATTTGTTCTCACATTAGCACATTCACATGTACTTATGGCATTTTAAAGTGAGCTTGCGTAATTTAAAGCCCAGATCGCGGGTAAATCGGCCGAATACACCCCAAAATAGTCACTTTTTATCTTGTTTTGGACTCTCACGAAGTTCTCGTATGGCAAAATAATAGGAAAAGTTGATTTCTACGTTTTGGGGGATAGCCCTTGAATAAGGTTTCCAACGATGCTTGAATCGGCCAAATCGGACAAATAGCCTAAAAGCTATGGCAAAAATAGTGGAACTGCGCAAAACGGGACCCGACGCAAAAACTATTTTGGCCATAACTTCTTCATTTCTCGCCCGATTCGGTCGATCTTTATGTCGATGGAATCCTTATCTAAAGGCCCAAGACCCCGCATGATTGGAATTCCTATCCATCATGCTGAACAAAGAGCTCCAATTTTTGGGCCGGGCCCTAGGAGTACCCCCTAGGGGCCTGGTCTAAAAACTATTTTGCCATAACTTCTTCGTTACTCGCCCGATTCGGTCGATCTTTATGTCCACAGAATCCTTATCTAAAGGCCTAAGACCCCTAATGATCTGGATTCCTATCCATCGTGCCGAATAAAGAGTTTCAATTTTCGGGCCGAGCCCTAGGGTTACCACTAGGGGTTCGGGGCTGAAAAATCATCCGAAACAAAATGTTGATTTTTTCTCACATTAGCACATTCACATGTACTTATGGCATTTTAAAGTGAGCTTGCATAATTTAAAGGCCCAGATCGCGGGAAAACCGGCCGTATACGCCCCAAAATAGTCACTTTTTTGCTTATTTTGGACTCTCACGAAGTTCTCGTATGGCAAAATAATAGGAAAAGTTGATTTCTACTTTTTGAGGGATAGCCGTTGAATAATGTTCCCAACGACGCTTGAATCGGCCAAATCGGACAAATAGCCTAAAAGCTATGGCAAAAATAGTGGAACTGCACAAAACGGGACCCGACGCAAAAACTATTTTGGCCATAACTTCTTCATTTCTCGCCCGATTCGGTCGATCTTTATGTCGACGGAATCCTTATCTAAAAGCCCAAGACCCCGCATGATTGGAATTCCTAACCATCGTGCTGAACAAAGAGCTCCAATTTTTGGGACGGGCGCTAGGAGTACCCCCTAGGGGCCTGGGCTAAAAATTGTTTTGCCATAACTTCTTCGTTACTCGCCCGATTCGGTCGTTCCATATGTCCACAAAATCCTTATCTAAAGGTCTAAGACCCCTAATGATTGGGATTCCTATCCATCGTGCCGAACAAAGAGTTTCAATTTTCGGGCCGCGCCCTAGGGTTACCACTAGGAGTTCGGGTGCTTAAAAATTATCCGAAACAAAATGTTGATTTTTTCTCACATTAGCACATTCACATGTACTTATGGCATTTTAAAGTGAGCTTGCGTAATTTAAAAGCCCAGATCGCTAGTAAATCGGCCGAATACACCCCAAAATAGTCACTTTTTTGCTTGTTTTGCACTCTCACGAAGTTCTCGTATGGCAAAATAATAGGAAAAGTGGATTTCTACTTTTTGGGGGATAGCCCTTGGAATAAGGTTCCTAACGACGCTTGAATCGGCAAAATCAGACAAATAGCCTAAAAGCTATGGCAAAAATAGTGGAACTGCGCAAAACGGGACCCGACGCAAAAACTATTTTGGCCATAACTTCTTCATTTCTCGCCCGATTCGGTCGATCTTTATGTCGACGGAATCCTTATCTAAAGGCCCAAGACCCCGCATGATTGGAATTCCTATCCATCGTGCTGAACAAAGAGCTCCAATTTTTGGGCCGGGCCCTAGGAGTACCCCCTAGGGGCCTGGGCTAAAAACTATTTTGCCATAACTTCTTCGTTACTCGCCCGATTCGGTCGATCTTTATGTCCAGAGAATCCTTATCTAAAGGCCTAAGACCCCTAATGATCGGGATTCTTATCCATCGTGCCGAACAAAGCGTTTCAATTTTCGAGCCGGGCCCTAGGGTTACCACTAGGGGTTCGGGGGCTGAAAAATTATCCGAAACGAAATGTTGATTTTTTCTCACATTAGCACATTCACATGTACTTATGGCATTTTAAAGTGAGCTTGCGTAATTTAAAGGCCCAGATCGCGGGTAAATCGGCCGAATAAGCCCCAAAATAGTCACTTTTTTGATTGTTTTGGACTTTCACGAAGTTCTCGTATGGCAAAAATAATAGGAAAAGTGGATTTTTACTTTTTGGGGGATAGCCCTTGGAATAAGGTTTCCAACGACGCTTGAATCGGCCAAGTCGGACAAATAGCCTAGAAGCTATGGCAAAAATAGTGGAACTGCGCAAAACGGGACCCGACGCAAAAACTATTTTGGCCATAACTTCTTCATTTCTCGCCCGTTTCGATCGATCTTTATGTCGATGGAATCCTTATCTAAAGGCCAAAGACCCCACATGATTGGAATTCCTATCCATCGTGCTGAACAAAGAGCTACAATTTTTGGGCCGGGCCCTAGGAGTACCCCTTAAGGGGCGGGGCTAAAAACTATTTTGCCATAACTTTTTCGTTACTCGCCCGATTCGGTTGATCTTTATGTCCACAGAATCCTTATGTAAAGGACTAAGACCCCAAATGATCGGGATTCCTATCCATCTTGCCGAACAAAGAGTTTTAATTTTCGGGTCTGGCCCTAGGGTTACCACTAGGGGTTCGGGGGCTGAAAAATCATCCGAAATGAAATGTTGATTTTTTCTCACATTAGCACATTCACATGTACTTATGGCATTTTAAAGCGAGCTTGCGAAATTTAAAGGCCCAGATCGCGGGTAAATCGGCCGAATACGCCCCAAAATAGTCACTTTTTTGCTTGTTTTGGACTCTCACGAAGTTCTCGTTTGGCAAAATAATAGGAAAAGTGAAATTTTACTTTTTGGGGGGTAGCCCTTGGAATAAGGTTTCCAACGCCGCTTGAATCGGCCAAATCGGACAAATAGCCTAGAAGCTATGGCAAAAATAGTGGAACTGCGCAAAACGGGACCCGACGCAAAAACTATTTTGGCCATAACTTCTCATTTTTAGCCCGATTCGGTCGATCTTTATGTCGACTGAATCCTTATCTAAAGGCCCAAGACCCCGCATGATTGGAATTCCTATCCATCGTGCTGAACAAAGAGCTCCAATTTTTGGGCCGAGCCCTAGGAGTACCCCCTAGGGCCCTGGGCTAAAAACTATTTTGCCATAACTTCTTCGTTACTCGCCCGATTCGGTCGATTTATGTCCAGAGAATCCTTTTCTAAAGGCCTAAGACTCCTAATGATCGGGATTCCTATCCATCGTGCCGAACAAAGAGTTTCAATTTTCGGGCCTGGCCCTAGGGTTACCACTAGGGATTCGGTGGCTGAAAAATTATCCGAAACGAAATGTTGATTTTTTCTCACATTAGCACATTCACATGTACTTATGGCATTTTAAAGTGAGCTTGCATAATTTATAAGCCCAGATCGCGGGTAAATCGGCTGAATACGCCCTAAAATAGTCACTTTTTTGCTTGTTCTGGACTCTCACGAAGTTCTCGTTTGACAAAATAATAGGAAAAGTTAATTTTTAATTTTTGGGGGATAGCCCTTGGAATAAGGTTTCCAACGCCGCTTGAATCGGCCAAATCGGACAAATAGCCTAGAAGCTATGGCAAAAATAGTGGAACTGCGCAAAACGGGACCCGACGCAAAAACTATTTTGGCCATAACTTCTCATTTTTCGCCCGATTCGGTCGATCTTTATGTCAACGGAATCCTTATCTAAAGGCCCAAGACCCCGCATGGTTGGAATTCCTATCCATCGTGCTGAACAAAGAGCTCCAATTTTTGGCCGGGCCCTAGGAGTACCCCCTAGGGGCCTGAGCTAAAAACTATTTTGCCATAACTTCTTCGTTACTCGCCCGATTCGGTTGATCTTTATGTCCACAGAATCCTTAACTAAAGGCCTAAGACTCCTAATGTTCGGGATTCCTATTCATCCTACCGAACAAAGAGTTTCAATTTTCGGGCCGGGCCCTAGGGTTACCACTAGGGGTTCGGGGGCTGAAAAATTATCCGAAATGAAATGTTGATTTTTTCTCACATTAGCACATTCACATGTACTTATGGCATTTTAAAGTGAGCTTGCGTAATTTAAAGCCCAAGATCGCGGGTAAATCAGCCGAATACGCCCCAAAATAGTCACTTTTTTGCTTGTTTTGGACTCTCACGAAGTTCTCGTATTGCAAAAATAATAGGAAAAGTGGATTTTGACTTTTTGGGGGATAGCCCTTGGAATAAGGTTTCCAACGACACTTGAATCGGCCAAATCGGACAAATAGCCTAGAAGCTATGGCAAAAATAGTGGAATTGCGCAAAACGGGACCCGACGCAAAAACTATTTTGGCCATAACTTCTTCATTTCTCGCCCGATTCGGTCGATGTTTATGTCGACGGAATCCTTATCTAAAGGCCCAAGACCCCACATGATTGGAATTCCTATCTAAAGGTTGAATCGGCCAAATCGGACATGTGAATAGCCTAACTTTAAAATGCCATTAGTACATGTGAATGTGCTAATGTGTGAAAAAATCAACATTTCGTTTCGCAAGATTTTTCAGCCCCCGAACCCCTAGTGGTAACCCTAGGGCCCGGCCCGAAAATTGAAACTCTTTGTTCGGCAGGATGGATAGGAATTCCGAACATTATGAACACTTTAAAAGGCCAATTCAAGCGGCATTGGAAATGAAGAAGTTATGGCCAAAATAGTTTTTGCTTGTTTTGTACTCTCACGATGTATTCGTAAGGCGAAATAATAGGAAAAGTGGATTTTTACTTTATGGGGGATAGCCCTTGGAATAAGGTTTCCAATGCCGCTTGAATTGGCCAAATCGGACAAATAGCCTAGAAGTTATGGTAAAAATAGTGGAACTGCGCGAAACGGGACCCGACGCAAAAACTATTTTGGCCGTAACTTCTTCGTTTCTCGCCCGATTCGGTCGATCTTTATGTCGACGGAATCCTTATCTAAAGGCCCAAGACCCCGCATGATTGGAATTCCAATCCATCGTGCTAAACAAATAGCTCCAATTTTTGGGCAGGGCCCTAGGAGTACCCCTTAGGGGCCTGGGCTAAAAACTATTTTGCCATAACTTCTTCGTTACTCGCCCGATTCGGTCGATCTTTATGTCCACAGAATCCTTATCTAAAGGCCTAAGACTCCTAATGTTCGGGATTCCTATTCATCTTGCCGAACAAAGAGTTTCAATTTTCGGGCCGGGCCCTAGGGTTACCACTAGGGGTTCGGGGGCTGAAAAATCATCCGAAATAAAATGTTGATATTTTCTCACATTAGCACATTCACATGTACTTATGGCATTTTAAAGCGAGCTTGCGAAATTTAAAGGCCCAGATCGCGGGTAAATCGGCCGAATACGCCCCAAAATAGTCACTTTTTTGCTTGTTTTGGACTCTCACGAAGTTCTCGTTTGGCAAAATAATAGGAAAAGTGAAATTTTACTTTTTGGGGGGTAGCCCTTGGAATAAGGTTTCCAACGCCGCTTGAATCGGCCAAATCGGACAAATAGCCTAGAAGCTATGGCAAAAATAGTGGAACTGCGCAAAACGGGACCCGACGCAAAAACTATTTTGGCCATAACTTCTCATTTTTAGCCCGATTCGGTCGATCTTTATGTCGATTGAATCCTTATCTAAAGGCCCAAGACCCCGCATGATTGGAATTCCTATCCATCGTGCTGAACAAAGAGCTCCAATTTTTGGGCCGAGCCCTAGGAGTACCCCCTAGGGCCCTGGGCTAAAAACTATTTTGCCATAACTTCTTCGTTACTCGCCCGATTCGGTCCATTTATGTCCAGAGAATCCTTGTCTAAAGGCCTAAGACTCCTAATGATCGGGATTCCTATCCATCGTGCCGAACAAAGAGTTTCAATTTTCGGGCCTGGCCCTAGGGTTACCACTAGGGGTTCGGGTGGCTGAAAAATTATCCGAAACGAAATGTTGATTTTTTCTCACATTAGCACATTCACATGTACTTATGGCATTTTAAAGTGAGCTTGCATAATTTATAAGCCCAGATCGCGGGTAAATCGGCTGAATACGCCCTAAAATAGTCACTTTTTTGCTTGTTCTGGACTCTCACGAAGTTCTCGTTTGACAAAATAATAGGAAAAGTTAATTTTTAGTTTTTGGGGGATAGCCCTTGGAATAAGGTTTCCAACGCCGCTTGAATCGGCCAAATCGGACAAATAGCCTAGAAGCTATGGCAAAAATAGTGGAACTGCACAAAACGGGACCCGACGCAAAAACTATTTTGGCCATAACTTCTCATTTTTCGCCCGATTCGGTCGATCTTTATGTCAACGGAATCCTTATCTAAAGGCCCAAGACCCCGCATGGTTAGAATTCCTATCCATCGTGCTGAACAAAGAGCTCCAATTTTTGGGCCGGGCCCTAGGAGTACCCCCTAGGGGCCTGAGCTAAAAACTATTTTGCCATAACTTCTTCGTTACTCGCCCGATTCGGTTGATCTTTATGTCCACAGAATCCTTAACTAAAGGCCTAAGACTCCTAATGTTCGGGATTCCTATTCATCCTGCCGAACAAAGAGTTTCAATTTTCGGGCCGGGCCCTAGGGTTACCACTAGGGGTTCGGGGGCTGAAAAATCATCCGAAATGAAATGTTGATTTTTTCTCACATTAGCACATTCACATGTACTTATGGCATTTTAAAGTGAGCTTGCGTAATTTAAAGGCCCAGATCGCGGGTAAATCAGCCGAATACGCCCCAAAATAGTCACTTTTTTGCTTGTTTTGGACTCTCACGAAGTTCTCGTATTGCAAAAATAATAGGAAAAGTGGATTTTTACTTTTTGGGGGATAGCCCTTGGAATAAGGTTTCCAATGCCGCTTGAATTGGCCAAATCGGACAAATAGCCTAGAAGCTATGGCAAAAATAGTGGAATTGCGCAAAACAGGACCCGACGCAAAAACTATTTTGGCCATAACTTCTTCATTTCTCGCCCGATTCGGTCGATCTTTATGTCGAGGGAATCCTTATCTAAAGGCCCAAGACCCCACATGATTGGAATTCCTATCTAAAGGTTGAATCGGCCAAATCGGACATGTGAATAGCCTAACTTTAAAATGCCATTAGTACATGTGAATGTGCTAATGTGTGAAAAAATCAACATTTCGTTTCGCAAGATTTTTCAGCCCCCGAACCCCTAGTGGTAACCCTAGGGCCCGGCCCGAAAATTGAAACTCTTTGTTCCGCAGGATGGTTAGGAATTCCGAACATTAGGAACACTTTAAAAGGCCAATTCAAGCGGCATTGGAAATGAAGAAGTTATGGCCAAAATAGTTTTTGCTTGTTTTGTACTCTCACGATGTATTCGTAAGGCGAAATAATAGGAAAAGTGGATTTTTACTTTATGGGGGATAGCCCTTGGAATAAGGTTTCCAATGCCGCTTGAATTGGCCAAATCGGACAAATAGCCTAGAAGTTATGGTAAAAATAGTGGAACTGCGCGAAACGGGACCCGACGCAAAAACTATTTTGGCCGTAACTTCTTCGTTTCTCGCCCGATTCGGTCGATCTTTATGTCGACGGAATCCTTATCTAAAGACCCAAGACACTGCATGATTGAATTCCTATCCATCGTGCTGAACCTTGAGCTCCAATTTTTGGGCCGGGCCCTAAGAGTACCATTTAGGGGCCTGGGCTAAAAACTATTTTGCCATAACTTCTTCGTTACTCGCCCGATTCGGTCGATCTTTGTGTCCACAGAATCCTTATCTAAAGGCCTAAGACCCCTAATGATCGAAATTCCTATCCATCGTGCCGAACAAAGAGTTTTAATTTTCGGGCCGGGCCCTAGGGTTACCACTAGGGGTTCGGGGGCTGAAAAATCATCCGAAACGAAATGTTGATTTTTTCTCACATTAGCACATTCACATGTACTTATGGCATTTTAAAGTGAGCTTGCATAATTTAAAGGCCCAGATCGCGGGTAAATCGGCCGAATAGGCCCCAAAATAGTCACTTTTTGCTTGTTTTGTACTCTCACGATGTATTCGTAAGGCAAAATAATAGGAAAAGTTGATTTTTACTTTTTGGGGGATAGCCCTTGGGATAAGGTTTCCAATGCCGCTTGAATCGGCCAAATCGGACAAATATCCTAGAAGTTATGGCAAAAATAGTGTTACTGCGCAAAACGGGACCCGACGCAAAAACTATTTTGGCCATAACTTCTTCATTTCTCGCCCGATTCGGTTGATCTTTATGTCAAAGGAATCCTTATCTAAAGGCCCAAGACCCCGCATGATTAGAATTCCTATCCATCGTGCTGAACAAAGAGCTCAAATTTTTTGGCCGGGCCCTAGAGTACCTCTAGGGGCCTGGGCTAAAAACTATTTTGGCCATAACTTCTTCGTAACTCGCCCGATTCGGTCGATCTATATGTCCACAGAATCCTCATCTAAAGGCCTAAGACCCCTAATTATCGGAATTTCTATCCATCGTGCCTAATAAAGAGTTTCAATTTTCGGGTCGGGCCCTAGGGGTACCCCTAGGGGTTCGGGGGCTGAAAAATCTTCCGAAACGAAATGTTGATTTTTTCACACATTAGCAAATTCACATGTACTTATGGCATTTTAAAGTTAGCTTGTGTAATTTAAAAGCCCAGATCGCGGGTAAATCGGCCGAATACGCCTCAAAATAGTCACTTTTTCGCTTGTTTTGGACTCTCACGAAGTTATCGTAAGTCAAAATAATAGGAAAAGTGCATTTTTACTTTTTTGGGGATAGCCCTTGGAATAAGGTTTCCAACGCCGCTTGAATCGGCCAAATCGGACAAATAGCCTAGAAGTTATGGCAAAAATAATGGAACTGCGCAAAACAGGACCCGAGGCAAAAACTATTTTGGTCATAACTTCTTCGTTTCTCGCCCGTTTTGGTCGATCTTTATGTCAACGGAATCCTTATCTAAAGTCCCAAGACCCCGCATGATTGAATTCCTATCCATCGTGCTGAACCTAGAGCTCCAATTTTTGGGCCGGGCCCTAGGAGTACCCCCTAGGGGCCTGGGCTAAAAACTATTTTGCCATAACTTCTTCGTTACTCGCCTGATTCGGTCGATCTTTATGTCCACAGAATTCTTATCTAAAGGCCTAAGACCCCTAATGATCGGAATTCCTATCCATCGTGGCGAACAAAGAGTTTCAATTTTCGGGTCGGGCCCTAGGGTTACCACTAGGGGTTCGGGGGCTGAAAAATCATCCGAAACGAAATGTTGATTTTTTCTCACACTAGCACATTCACATGTACTTATGGCATTTTAAAGTGAGCTTGCGTAATTTAAAGGCCCAGATCGCGGGTAAATCGGCCGAATACGCCCCAAAATAGTCACTTTTTTGCTTGTTTTGGACTCTCACGATGTATTCGTAAGGCAAAATAATAGGAAAAGTGGATTTTTACTTTTTGGGGGATAGCCCTTGGAATAAGGTTTCCAATGCCGCTTGAATCGGCCAAATCGGACAAATAGCCTAGAAGTTATGGCAAAAATAGTGTTACTGCGCAAAATGGGACCCGACGCAAAAACTATTTTGGCCATAACTTCTTCATTTTTTGCCCGATTCGGTTGATCTTTATGTCGACGGAATCCTTATCTAAAGGCCCAAGACCCCGCATGATTAGAATTCCTATCCATCGTGCTGAACAAAGAGCTCAAATTTTTTGGCCGGGCCCTAGAGTACCCCTAGGGGCCTGGGCTAAAAACTATTTTGGCCATAACTTCTTCGTTACTCGCCCGATTCGGTTTATCTATATGTCCACAGAATCCTTATCTAAAGGCCTAAGACCCTTAATTATCGGAATTTCTATCCATCGTGCCTAATAAAGAGTTTCAATTTTCGGGCTGGGCCCTAGGGGGTACCCCTAGGGGTTCGGGGGCTGAAAAATCATCCGAAACGAAATGTTGATTTTTTCTCACATTAGCACATTCACATGTACTTATGGTATTTTAAAGCGAGCTTGCCTAATTTAAAGGCCCAGATCGCGGGTAAATCGGCCGAATACGCCCCAAAATAGTCACTTTTTTGCTTGTTTTGGACTCTCACGATGTATTCGTAAGGCAAAATAATAGGAAAAGTGCATTTTTACTTTTTGGGGGATAGCCCTTGAAATGAGGTTTCCAACGCCGCTTGAATCGGCCAAATCGGACAAATAGCCTAGAAGTTATGGCAAAAATAGTGGAACTGCGCAAAACGGGACCCGACGCAAAAACTATTTTGGCCGTAACTTCTTCATTTCTCGCCCGATTCGGTCGATCTTTATGTCGATGGAATCCTTATCTAAAGGCCCAAGACCCCGCATGATTGGAATTCCTATCCATCATGCTGAACAAATAGCTCCAATTTTTGGGCCGGGCCCTAGGAGTACCCCCATGGGCCTGGTCTAAAAACTATTTTGCCATAACTTCTTCGTTACTCGCCCGATTCGGTCGATCTTTATGTCCACAGAATACTTATCTAAAGGCCTAAGACAACTAATGATCGGAATTCCTATACATCGTGCCGATTAAAGAGTTTCAATTTTTGGGCCGGGCCCTAGGGTTACCACTAGGGGTTCGGGGGCTGAAAAATCATCCGAAACGAAATGTTGATTTTTTCTCACATTAGCACATTCACTTGTACTTATGGAATTTTAAAGTGAGCTTGCGTAATTTAAAGGCCCAGATCACGGGTAAATCGGCCGAATACGCCCCAAAATAGTCACTTTTTTGCTTGTTTTGGACTCTCACGAAGTTCTCGTACAGCAAAATAATAGGAAATATGGATTTTGACATTTTGGGGGATAGCCCTTGGAATAAGGTTTCCAATGCCTCTTGAATCGGCCAAATCGGACAAATAGCCTAGAAGTTATGGCAAAAATAGTGGAACTGCGCAAAACGGGACCCGACGCAAAAACTATTTTGGCCATAACTTCTTCGTTTCTCGCCCGATTCGGTCGATCTTTATGTCAACGGAATCCTTATCTAAAGGCCCAAGACCGCGCATGATTGGAATTCCTATCCATCGTGCTGAACAAAGAGCTCCAATTTTTGGGCCGGGCCCTAGGAGTACCCCCTAGGGGCCCGGGCTAAAAACTAGTTTGGCCATAACTTCTTCGTTACTCGCCTGATTCGGTCGATCTTTTTGTCCACAGAATCCTTATCTAAAGGCCTAAGACCCCAAATGATCGAAATTCCTATCCATCATGCAGAACAAAGAGTTTAAATTTTCGGGCCGGGCCCTAGGGGTACCCCCTAGGGGTTCGGGGGCTGAAAAATCTTCCGAAACGAAATGTTGATTTTTGCGCACATTAGAACATTCACATGTACTTATGGCATTTTAAAGTTAGCTTGCGTAATTTGAAGGCCCAGATTGCGGGTAAATCGGCCGAATACGCCCCAAAATAGTCACTTTTTCGCTTGTTTTAGACTCTAACGAAGTTATCGTAAAGCAAATTAATAGGAAAAGTGGATTTTTAATTTTGGGGGGATATACCTTGGAATAAGGTTTCCAACGCCGCTTGAATCGGTCAAATCGGACAAATAGCCTAGAAGTTATGGCAAAAATAGTGGAACTGCGCAAAACGGGACCCGACGCAAAAACTATTTTGGCCATATCTTCTTCGTTTCTCGCCCGATTCGGTCGATCTTTATGTCGACGGAATCCTTATCTAAAGGCCCAAGACCCCGTATGATTGGAATTCCTATCCATCGTGTTGAACAAAAAGTTCCAATTTTTTGGTCGGGCCCTATGAGTACCCCTAGGGGCCTGGGCTAAAAACTATTTTGGCCATAACTTCTTCATTACTCGCCCGATTCGGTCGATCTTTTTGTCCACAGAATCCTTATCTAAAGGCCTAAGACCCCTAATGATCGGAATTCCTATACATCGTGCCGAACAAAGAGTTTCAATTTTGGGGCCGGGCCCTAGGGTTACCACTAGGGGTTCGGGGGCTGAAAAATCATCCGAAACGAAATGTTGATTTTTTCTCACATTAGAACATTCACATGTACTTATGGCATTTTAAAGTGAGCTTGCGTAATTTAAAGGCCCAGATCACGGGTAAATCGGCCGAATACGACCCAAAATAGTCACTTTTTCGCTTGTTTTAGACTCTCACAAAGTTCTCGTAAAGCAAAATAATAGGAAAAATGGATTTTGACATTTTGCGGGATAGCCCATGGAATAAGGTTACCAATGCCGCTTGAATCGGCCAAATCGGACAAATAGCCTATAAGTTATGGCAAAAATAGTGGAACTGCGCAAAACGGGACCCGACGCAAAAACTATTTTGGCCATAACTTCTTCGTTTCTCGCCCGATTCGGTCGATCTTTATGTCGACGGAATCCTTATCTAAAGGCCCAAGACCCCGTATGATTGGAATTCCTATCCATCGTGCTGAACAAAAAGCTCCAATTTTTTGGTCGGGCCCTATGAGTACCCCTAGGGGCCTGGGCTAAAAACTATCTTGGCCATAACTTCTTCGTTACTCGCCCGATTCGGTCGATCTTTTTGTCCACAGAATCCTTATCTAAAGGCCTAAGACCCCAAATGATCGAAATTCCTATCCATCGTGCAGAACAAAGAGTTTCAATTTTCGGGCCGGGCCCTAGGGGTACCCCCTAGGGGTTCGGGGGCTGAAAAATCTTCCGAAACGAAATGTTGATTTTATGACACATCAGAACATTCACATGTACTTATGGCATTTTAAAGTGAGTTTACGTAATTTGAAGGCCCAGATTGCGGGTAAATCGGCCGAAGAAGCCCCAAAATAGTCACTTTTTCGCTTGTTTTAGACTCTAACGAAGTTCTCGTAAAGCAAATTAATAAGAAAAGTGGATTTTTAATTTTGGGAAGATATACCTTGGAATAAGGTTTCTAACGCCGCTTGAATCGGTCAAATCGGACAAATAGCCTAGAAGTTATGGCAAAAATAGTGGAACTGCGCAAAACGGGACCCGACGCAAAAACTATTTTGGCCATAACTTCTTCGTTTCTCGCCCGATTCGGTCGATCTTTATGTCGACGGAATCCTTATCTAAAGGCCCAAGACCCCGTATGATTGGAATTCCTATCCATCGTGCTGAACAAAAAGTTCCAATTTTTTGGTCGGGCCCTATGAGTACCCCTAGGGGCCTGGGCTAAAAACTATTTTGCCATAACTTCTTCATTACTCGCCCGATTAGGTCGATCTTTTTGTCCACAGAATCCTTATCTAAAGGCCTAAGACCCCTAATGATCGGAATTCCTATACATCGTGCCGAACAAAGAGTTTCAATTTTGGGGCCGGGCCCTAGGGTTACCACTAGGGGTTCGGGGGCTGAAAAATCATCCGAAACGAAATGTTGATTTTTTCTCACATTAGAACATTCACATGCATTTTAAAGTGAGCTTGCGTAATTTAAAGGCCCAGATCACGGGTAAATCGGCCGAATACGCCCCAAAATAGTCACTTTTTCGCTTGTTTTAGACTCTCACAAAGTTCTCGTAAAGCAAAATAATAGGAAAAATGGATTTTGACATTTTGGGGGATAGCCCTTGGAATAAGGTTACCAATGCCGCTTGAATCGGCCAAATCGGACAAATAGCCTATAAGTTATGGCAAAAATAGTGGAACTGCGCAAAAGGGGACCCGACGCAAAAACTATTTTGGCCATAACTTCTTCGTTTCTCGCCCGATTCGGTCGATCTTTATGTCGACGGAATCCTTATCTAAAGGCCCAAGACCCCGTATGATTGGAATTCCTATCCATCGTGCTGAACAAAAAGCTCCAATTTTTTGGTCGGGCCCTATGAGTACCCCTAGGGGCCTGGGCTAAAAACTATCTTGGCCATAACTTCTTCGTTACTCGCCCGATTCGGTCGATCTTTTTGTCCACAGAATCCTTATCTAAAGGTCTTGATCGAAATTCCTATCCATCGTGCAGAACAAAGAGTTTCAATTTTCGGGCCGGGCCCTAGGGGTACCCCCTAGGGGTTCGGGGGCTGAAAAATCTTCCGAAATGAAATGTTGATTTTATGACACATCAGAACATTCACATGTACTTATGGCATTTTAAAGTGAGTTTACGTAATTTGAAGGCCCAGATTGCGGGTAAATCGGCCGAAGAAGCCCCAAAATAGTCACTTTTTCGCTTGTTTTAGACTCTAACGAAGTTCTCGTAAAGCAAATTAATAAGAAAAGTGGATTTTTAATTTTGGGAAGATATACCTTGGAATAAGGTTTCTAACGCCGCTTGAATCGGTCAAATCGGACAAATAGCCTAGAAGTTATGGCAAAAATAGTGGAACTGCGCAAAACGGGACCCGACGCAAAAACTATTTTGGCCATAACTTCTTTGTTTCTCGCCCGATTCGGTCGATCTTTATGTCGACGGAATCCTTATCTAAAGGCCCAAGACCCCGTATGATTGGAATTCCTATCCATCGTGCTGAACAAAAAGTTCCAATTTTTTGGTCGGGCCCTATGAGTACCCCTAGGGGCCTGGGCTAAAAACTATTTTGCCATAACTTCTTCATTACTCGCCCGATTCGGTCGATCTTTTTGTCCACAGAATCCTTATCTAAAGGCCTAAGACCCCTAATGATCGGAATTCCTATACATCGTGCCGAACAAAGAGTTTCAATTTTCGGGCCGGGCCCTAGGGTTACCACTAGGGGTTCGGGGGCTGAAAAATCATCCGAAACGAAATGTTGATTTTTTCTCACATTAGAACATTCACATGTACTTATGGCATTTTAAAGTGAGCTTGCGTAATTTAAAGGCCCAGATCACGGGTAAATCGGCCGAATACGCCCCAAAATAGTCACTTTTTCGCTTGTTTTAGACTCTCACAAAGTTCTCGTAAAGCAAAATAATAGGAAAAATGGATTTTGACATTTTGGGGGATAGCCCTTGGAATAAGGTTACCAATGCCGCTTGAATCGGCCAAATCGGACAAATAGCCTATAAGTTAGGGCAAAAATAGTGGAACTGCGCAAAACGGGACCCGACGCAAAAACTATTTTGGCCATAACTTCTTCGTTTCTCGCCCGATTCGGTCGATCTTTATGTCGACGGAATCCTTATCTAAAGGCCCAAGACCCCGTATGATTGGAATTCCTATCCATCGTGCTGAACAAAAAGCTCCAATTTTTTGGTCGGGCCCTATGAGTACCCCTAGGGGCCTGGGCTAAAAACTATTTTGGCCATAACTTCTTCGTTACTCGCCCGATTCGGTCGATCTTTTTGTCCACAGAATCCTTATCTAAAGGCCTAAGACCCCTAATGATCGGAATTCCTATACATCGTGCCGAACAAAGAGTTTCAATTTTCGGGCCGGGACCTAGGGTTACCACTAGGGGTTCGGGGGCTGAAAAATCATCCGAAACGAAATGTTGATTTTATCACACATCAGAACATTCACATGTACTTATGGCATTTTAAAGTGAGTTTAGGTAATTTGAAGGCCCAGATTGCGGGTAAATCGGCCGAAGAAGCCCCAAAATAGTCACTTTTTCGCTTGTTTTGGACTCTAACGAAGTTCTCATAAAGCAAATTAATAGGAAAAGTGGATTTTTAATTTTGGGGGAATATCCCTTGGAATAAGGTTTCCAACGCCGCTTGAATCGGCCAAATCGGACAAATAGCCTAGAAGTTATGGCAAAAATAGTGGAACTGCGCAAAACGGGACCCGACGCAAAAACTATTTTGGCCATAACTTCTTCGTTTCTCGCCCGATTCGGTCGATCTTTATGTCCACAGAATCCTTATCTAAAGGCCTAAGACCCCTAATGATCAGAATTCCTATCCATCGTGCCGAACAAAGTGTTTCAATTTTCGGGTCGGGCCCTAGGGGTACCTCTAGGGGCTCGGGGGCTGAAAAATCATCCGAAACGAAATGTTGATTTTTTCGCACATTAAAACATTCACATGTATTTATGGCATTTTAAAGTGAGCTTGCATAATTTGAAGGCCCAGATTGCGGGTAAATCGGCCGAATACGCCCCAAAATAATCATTTTTTCGCTTGTTTTGAAATCTCACAAAGTTCTCGTTAAGCAAAATAATAGGAAAAGTGGATTTTGACATTTTGGGGATAGTCCTTGGAATAAGGTTTCCAATGACGCTTGAATCGGCCAAATCGGACAAATTGCCTAGAAGTTATGGCAAAAATAGTGGCACTGCGCAACACGGGACCCGACGCAAAAACTATTTTAACCATAACTTCTTCGTTTCTCGCCCGATTCGGTCGACGGAATCCTTATCTAAAGGCCCAAGACCCCGCATGATTGGAATTCCTATCCGTCGTGCTGATCAAAGAGCTCCAATTTTTGGGACGGGCCCTAGGAGTACCCCCTAGGGGCCTGGGCTAAAAACTATTTTGGCCATAACTTCTTCATTACTCGCCCGATTCGATCGATCTTTATGTCCATAGAATCCTTATCTAAAGGCCTTAGACCCCTAATGATCGGATTTCCTATCCATCGCGCCGAACAAAGAGTTTCAATTTTCGGGCCGGGCCATAGGGGTACTCCTAGGGGTTCGGGGGCTGAAAAATCATCCGAAACGAAAAGTTGATTTTTTCGCACATTAGCACATTCACATGTACTTACGACATTTTAAAGTGAGCTTGCGTAATTTGAAGGCCCAGATCGCGGGTAAATCAGCCGAATACGCCCCAAAATAGTCACTTTTTCGCTTGTTTTGGACTCTCACGAAGTTCTCGTAAAGCAAAATAATAGGAAAAGTGGATTTTGACTTTTTGGGGGATAGCCCTTGGAATAAGGTTTCCAACGCCACTTGAATCGGCCAAATCGGACAAATAGCCTAGATGTTATGGCAAAAATAGTGGAACTGCGCAAAAATGGACCCGACGCAAAAACTATTTTGGCCATAACTTCTTCGTTTCTCGCCCGATTCGGTCGATATTTATCTCAACTATCAATCAATTCAAATACGGGGAACATGCTCGGGGAAACATTTAATGAAGAGCAATGCAATCAAATAAGGCTTTCAAATACATAATGAAGCAATAACCGAGCATTTCAAAATCACATTCCAACAAGAGTATGACAAGTTTTTCAAGTCAAGAAGTTAAGAATTCAACAAGTATTCAAAAACCATCGAGCACAACGCTCGGAATAAAAAACATAAGTATCAGAGTATATCAACAGACATTGTTTCAAAAAGAGTTGCAGCGGAAACTTGCATTAAAACCCAACATTTGCACGTATGAAGACATGCAAATGCCATCTGACATTCGACTCGACTCAACCAAAAGAAACACCACACCACCAAGCGTCCATGCCATCACCATCCAGTCAACCTGCATGTTTAGAAGTACACGCAGGGCTGAGTACTTCGTACTCGGTGAACACAAGCCAAAACATTTGGATAAAGATGCTTATAAAAGCTATATCAATTGAACTTGCCTTGTCGAACATCACAAGTATTTAAATAACTTAAAACAGTTTTACTTGTGCATGTTAAAAACATTTTCTTTTAAACAGACTGCGCAGTCAAACATAACATATAATAACAGTATGCATCATCTGTCACAAACAATCTTACTGTGCCGAGAAGTAGGCCTCCTTCTCGAACACTGTGACTGGCCTAACCGAAGCAAGGCTCACAGTCACCTCAATCATTCAACATACCACACGTGGGTTTCCTGCCTTTCACAGGATAATAACATCTTAACTAAACAGATGATAACACATACCAAACTTCAATAAAAACGCAAGTCAATCACATTTAAAATCAATTATAATAATAATCAATAGCATAAATATATTCCTCGGCAGTTTTGGTTCAGAAAAGCCCACCTGACTTCCGAAGATTCTAGCTAGGCGGTTTAAGGGCTATTTGTCCTTGCTTAATGATCCGTCCGGCTCGATCCTTCACAGTTCGACCTCGAGTTTTCTTTTAAAACTAAATTAATTCTCGATTTAACAAACAATGGCTCAATCATTTTGCATACAAATAATTTAGTAATTCTTCACATCACAATTAATATCATGCATTTAAATACTTATTCAATCACATAATAAATTCAAATAATTCAAACACATTTCAAGACACATTAACATTTATTCAATTTAAACATTGAAACTTAACTCGATTATGCAATTTCTTTTCATAAAGACTCAAACAACATACTTTATCTCTTCTTAATTCATAGACATCGCTTTGTTCTAAATTCGTTATCTTATGAAGCATTTTATAAACTTTTACTCAATTAATACAAATTCTCTTTAATTATTAATAAACTTTTATGAAATTGGAATTTCCTTTCCACTTCTAACTCGATTTTTATTTCTTAACTCAACTATTATTTTTCCAATTATTAACTCGACAATTCTTCTTGTTTTATTTTTAATTCGCACGGTTTGAAAACAACTTACTCGATTAATTAACTTTAATTAATTTCTTTTAAAACCATTACTCGACATCTTATTCCATTATTATTTTCTTGATTAACCATACGAGTATTTAACTTAACTCGTCTAGCATTTTTTCTTCATTCGATTAAAACTTCTTTTTACTTCTTATAAATTAATTCTTTTTAACTTGAATTTCTCAACTTCTTGTTTATTTATTTAATACGTTTTCCTTCTTTGTTCTTAATTTAAAACAAATTCTTACTTAACAATTTCCTTTATTTTTCAATAAATATTTTTACAAAAACTAGTTTATCTCATTAGTTTAATTATAAAATTTCTTTTTGATTTAGTTTATTAAAGATTTAAATCTTTAAGTTTTATTACAAGAATACTTATTAGATATATCATTTTTTCTCCTAAGTTTAATCCTATTTTTTCTCCTATTTTTCGGCATTCATCATTTTTTTAGGGATTTAATTTCTTTTTCTTCTCTTAATTCACCGATTAAATCCTAGTGTTCGATTCTCCTAACGATTTCTTTTCACTTAATTCTCACATCGATAACCTAAGTTTGCCTAAACATAAATAAATACCATGCATGTATGTTTTCTTTATTTTAGGGCTTAGAGATATACATATATACAATTAAACAAATGGAATATCATACTTTGAAAATTAAAATGGATCTCTTCTCCTTGGCTTCTTGGGATCGAAATGAAAGGGAAATTGAGCTTCAAACTTGAGCTTGGATGAAAGGAAGAACTCTTCTTGAATCCTCAAAGAAAAGAATAACACAATAATTACTCATCCATTTCTTTAGGGCTTAAGAGCCAAAAATGAAGAAAATGGGGGATGATTATTGAATTTCAATTCAAGAACTTGATGGATTTTTACCTTTTTCTTGAAGGTATAGATGAAATAAATGGAGGATGATGATCTTCACTTCATTTCCATGGATGTT